>CP106730.1:5103396-5152330 GCA_025506655.1 Gossypium rotundifolium | reverse complement strand
TTCAACTTGAAATAAAGTCATTCTTTTATTCTCCCAAAATTTTAAATTCTTCCGTGCTAAAGGCCCAATGGGCTCAATCCTACTAGGCCCAATTTTGGGATGTTACAATTGTCAAGAATGATGTTATTCCATAATTCTAGGGTTCTACATTAGAACTAGAATGCTTACCAGTCCTTAATGGAATTTTGAAGATTATCGATGGTAGATTCAACGATTCTTGAAGAAACAAGTTCAAACGGGAATTTATCTTGATTCGGGTGTTCAAGAAATCAATTTTTAGTAAAACAATGTAGAATTTTTATGAAAAGGAAAAGGGAAAATAAAAGAAGATTAGGGTTCTAAAGGGGAAGAAAAAGAGTTCAATTTAGGGTTGAAAAGGAATTGAAATCAATGTATGATTAGGAAAAGTTATTAAATACTTATGATTTTAAAACTTGAGGGGTTGATTGTGCAAATAGTCCTTCTTGTCGTCCGAAATAAACAAATGGGAAGGAGAGTGGCGTGATTTGAAATTAGGGACAATGGGGAATTAAAAGGCCTTACCACTTGGGCTGCTACCCATACTTGGCATATTTCTACCTTGTATAATACATATACTAGATTGAGTTTGTTCCTTAGTTGCTGAAAAATAATAAAGGAAAAATGAAAAGAGTGGGGCTTTAATCTTAGTTGTCTAGGTAGTTTACTAAGCTCTCTACCACCTAGACTAAGGCTTCTTTCTTAATGGTTTTATTAATTCTAACCCTATGGTTTTTGGGGTGTTACACGAGCACTGAGTAGTTTCTGTAATATCCCGAATTATGGCTTATGCATAATTGCTTAATTGAGTGTATGTATGAATGTGTATTTATGAATGCTGTGAACTTTAGAATAATAGGAAAATACTTTAGTAAATATTAAGTTTTTCCTAGTTTTAATAAGGGAGCTAAGCTTAGAAGGGCTTTAAGAGAAATTATACGTGAAATATGACATATAATTGGGCTTGGAAAAGTGGCTTGGAGGCGCCACTTAAGGCCTTTGTAAATGACGCCACAAGCTAGGGGTAGGTCTAGAGTTCGAGCAGCAAGGGAAGCAACATTTTGGGTTTTTTTTATTTTCGGCAAAAAGAGGGAGAGATGGACGGCACTAAGGAACTTAAGTAAAGAGTTTAAGACTCTTTAAAATTCGGCAAAGCTAGGTGATAAACAATGGATTATTTTTATCAATTTTTGATAAGGTGATAAGAGGAGAAAATTTGGGATTTGATAAGGAGGAGAAGAGTTGGCCGCCAAGGGGTCTTAGGTGACAAAATTGCTAGGTGTGTATAGGAGGGACGGTAGAATTTCATTTAGCTAATTTGCCTCTCTTTTGTTAACTCTTTTCTCTCCAAGTTAGCACTTGTCTCTTCTTTCTTTTCTAATTGTTCTAGCCGAATTCCCCTTCTTCTTAGTTCACCATTGTCGAATTCTCAAGGGACTCTTTCCCCTCTCTTTTATTTTGACAAAACCGACAACACAAGTAGACCCTAGCCGATATCTCATTAAGCCTCAAGAGCCGAAAGTGTTGATACACATCTAGGCCATAGTCGACTAGTCTTCAAGTCTTCATAGCCGAATCCTTGAGAGATTGAAAGCAAAGGTGCTGTCGATTTCTTCAAGTAAGGGTAAGATTCAAATTCGGTTTCCATTTCTTTATATTTTTAGACTTATCGAAATTTAGGGACTAATCCCTATTTTTGATCTTGGCCGAATTATGGAAGGGAGGCTTCGGGATCTATCCATAAGTCGACCATAAGGAAGGAATCTTTCAAGATCTAAGGTAAGGAAGATATCCGGCCATAGGCCACTTTTACTGTAACACCCCTAACTCGTATCCGTCGCCGGATTGGGGTTAAAAGGGCGTTTCCACATTAACTCAACTTTGAAGTATAATTCAATTGAATTAAAGTACAAGAAAAGCCATCATTATTATATTGTATACATATATCGATAGCCAACTAAGATTTTGTTATCGGAAGATAAGTTTCATTGGTAATACTATAATACTTATATGCATTAAATCAAGTGAACCATTTTACCAACCAATAATCAATTACAATTCAACCTATATAATATTTCACTTTGGCGAATATACTATGGCACCATTCGCTTGAATTTGTAACTAATCTATCAATGAACATATTTATTTCGATTATCATAAACTTTATATTACTCATTTAAAACCAAAATATACATATTTTATATGATAGTATCACTCCACTAAACATAATACACATATGTGCCACAACCAACCTATATTTATGCAAAGTGATGTTCAACTAAATTAAAACCAATATGCCCAAACAAAATTTCTAATACCTTTGCATCATAATAATTTACCCATAAGCATTACTACATTATCATACCATGCATCTTCACACAAATAAACATAAAACTTAAGCCATATTCGCATGGCTAGAATACATATAATGTTAAGGTTTCATTCAAACACAATCACTTTCAAACCCCTCCTATACATGCCTTTATCTAATTTAACACAACCAAAAGAGTACCAAAAAGAGGTTGATAGTGTGGCGACTTGTTCGACAATCCTACTCGAGCCCGTAGCGTGAACAAAATCTGTAAAACCAAGGAGAACATTTCACACAAATAAGCTTACTAGCTTAGTAAGTCCTAAGCTCACGAAAATATAACATTTCACATAAACATTGAAGTATACTTATTTATACAAGGTCAAATGCTAGTAGCTCATTAACTTAAGTATTGCATTCATACCAACCATATTATCACATTAAAATCTCCTTTATTCATAGCATATCCACTTGAGGCTGAATTTCCATAACACTAAGTTCAAATTCGAATTCAATGATAAAATACTCATACATATCAATTTTAGCCTCAAACATATATAACACAATTCCCATAATGGTAACTTGTCTCAAGTATTATAAACATAACTTACCTTATGTGCTTACCTATATAGTTAGCTGGATACTTCAACTATGATTAGCCTTAATTAATATTCACTTTCCTTTATAAAACACATCAACGCCATCAAGCTCGTTGGGCGATAAAGCTCGATGAGTAACAAAGACAAGGCACGCTAGGCTCGGAGCTCTGAAATAAATCAAAGATTGGGCACCTTTAGGCACGAAGCCGAATTAAATCACCGGCAATAAGCACGCTAGGCACGAAGCCCTGAATTAAATCACCAAGCACTAAGCACGCTAGCACGGAGTCCGAATCAAATCAATGTAATCAAACATTCTCCACACACTCTTCACAACTATTATATACATATGTTTAACTCAATTGAGCTCATTCACATTTAACCAATAAAATTACTATATCATTATGCAATCCAACAATTTATTTCACATAACCAACTATACCACCATACATTCGGGCATAATATAAATAGGTACAAAAATTCAGCAATTCATACCATTGTATATAATCATAATTAAGTCGTTAACATCCTTTAGCTATAGGACTTACCTCGGTTGTTGATAGTCCGTGTAAATCGGCTATTCAAGAACCTTTGTTTTGCCTCGATCTAGTTCTTTCTCTTTTTGTTCCCGATCTAAGAAATGTCAAATAAGTTTTATTTACATTCGTTTCATCCATTTGCTCAACAAAACAAAATACGCATAGCTTAATTAAGAAAAACTAGTAACCGGATTTCTTACTTCATTTATTTAATTTAAAACAATAATCACACAAAATTTTATACATTCAACTTAATCAATTTTACTCACAATGCACCGCAATACTAATGGCAACTAATTGGAACTTCTCCTCAATGGCCGAATGACCACTAGGTCCTTAGAATTCTCTAAAATTCTTCCTTCTATCATTTTACCCCTTCCTCTAAATTTACTTCAAGCAATTGACTCTTATACTTAGCTCACCCAATAACTATATCTAAATATAATTAATCATCCAAGAGCAATTTCATTATACATGTGTAGCCGAACATCAAAACAAGAGCAAAAGGGTTCATAAATGGTGGTCTCACATTTGGCCGAATATAAAGGTATCCCCATGCCTACATTTAAAAATTTTCTTACAAGCTCAAGCTACTTCTTCTCATATTATCTAAGTTTACTAACAAACCTAATCATAAATCATCACCATGGCCGAACTTCATCATGCCCAACATTTTCAATTTCTACTTGTTTTCAACAAGGATCAAAGAAATCAACCAATTTCAAAGATGGATTGTTAAGTGAAAGTTCAAGATCTCACCTTGGTTAACACATGCAACCAATTGAATGAAGAAGAGAAATTTTCTTCTCTTCTTGGAGATGGTTTCGGGTAGAAGATGAATGAAGGAAGGGAAATGGTTTCTTTGTTCTTTTTTTTTTAATCCATTAACCAATATTATATCATGTTTATAATATACTATTACTTAATTATAATATACTAAAATAAAATATAATATTTGTAGCATGATTACCATCCACTATATTACAATTATGGGAATTTGACATGCAACTCCTTAAGTTTAATAAACAATTCACTTTAACCTTCTAATTTCATGCTCACTACTTTTATCACCTTAGCAACTTAATCCTTTTTGTTAAATTAAATACTCAAATGATTAAATTTTTCCACGAGACTTTCACACACTTCAATTCACATAAAATAAACTCAAAATATAAATATTAAACATTTATCGGGCTCAGATTTGTTGTCCCGAAACCACCTTCCGATTAGGGTCGATTCGTCTCGTTACAACTCTCCCCTTAAGGATTTTCGTCCCAAAATCTTACCGTTAAACAACGTTGGATATTGTTGCCTCATTGAATCTTCAGTTCCCCGTTGCCTCTTCAACTCCGTGTCGATTCCATAACACTTTCACTAAGGAGATCTTTTGTTTCTTAACTCTTTCATTTCCGAGCTAAAATACGGATCGGCTTTTCCTCATACGTCATATCGATTGTATCTCAATGTCGATTGAGCAATTACATGCGATTTGATCCGATCAGTATCTACTGAGCATAGAAACATGAAATACATCGTATCTTTTCTAATTCGGAGGGTAGTTTCAATCTATAAGCCACAGTGCCCAACACGCTTAATGATTTCATACGGTCCAATGAACCTCGGGCTCAACTTGCCCTTCCTACCAAAACGGAGCACTTTCTTCCACGGAGAAACCTTTAAAAATACTCGATCTCCAATCAAATTCAATATCTTTACATTTCAAATCAAGATAGGACTTTTGTCGATCCGATGCGACTTTCAAATTATCTTTGATTATGGCCACTGCTCAAACCTCTTTAATCAAATCAACCCTGTATCTTATTTTCACCGAGCTCACCCGAAGATAATGGTGTTCGACATTTTCACCGTATAAGGCTTCATAAGGTGCCATTTTGATACTTGATTGAAAGCTATTATTATAAGCAAATTCAATCAAAGGTAGGTATCGTTCCACGCACCTTCAAACTTGAGAACGCAACATCTCAACATGTCCTCAAGTATCTCGAATAGTTCGCCGACCAATCAGCGTCATCTGCGGATGAAAGGTCAGTATAAAATGTAGTTTAGTACCTAAAGCATCTTGCAACTTCTTCCAAAACCGCGATGTAAATCTCTTGGTCTCTGCTCGACACAATGGAGCTCTTGTACACCATGCAATCTTACAATCTGCGATACATACAATTCAGCAAGTTTATCGAGTGAAAAGTCCATGCGAACCAAGCACAAAATAGGTGATTTAGTCACCTATCAACTATCACCCATACGGCATCTTTCTTACTCGGTGTCATAGGAAGACCAGATACAAAATCCATTGAAATTTTATCCCATTTCCACTGTATCATGATCTATCAAGCAACCCGTAAGGCACTTGATGCTCGGCTTTTACTTGCGACAAATTAGGCACTTTGAAACAAATTCGATATATCTCGTTTCATACCGTGCCACCAATAAAACTGTTTCAAGTTGTTATACATTTTCGTACTACCCGGATGTATCGATAGTCGGCCACTATGAGCCTCACTCAAAATCATCAGATCAACTCGAGTTCTTTGGAACACACATTCGACTTTTAAAATTCAAATATCATTTGCATCAATCTGAAAATCGACTGCACCTTTTTCACAATCAATTCGCTTAGCAATCATATTCTTGTCAACTTTCTGTGCATCACAAATTTGTTGGATAAACATCGGTCTTGCTCATAACTCGGCTATGATCGAACCATCACTAGACATAGCCATTTGTGCATTCATTGCCCAAAGAGCAAGTAAAGATTTCGACTTAACGATCCGCAACAACGTTAGCTTTTCCCGTAATAGTCAATCACCAATTCATAGTCTTTCAAGAGTTCTAGCCACTGCGTTGTCTCAAATTCAGATCTTTCGAGTCATTAGATACTTGACTTTTATGATCCGAGTAAACATGACATTTCTCGCCAAATAAGTAATGACGCCAAATCTTCAAGGCGAACACAATGGTCGCAAGCTCTAAATCATGCGTCGGGTAATTTCTTTCATGCGGCTTCAATTGTCTTGAAGCGTAGGGCTACAACTTTGCCTTCCGCATCAACATGCAGCCCAAACCATTCAAAGAAGCATCGAATAAACAACAAATTCTTTACCCGATTCATTTGAACTAACACCGAGCTTCATCAAAAGGGCTTTCAACCGATCAAAACTTTTCCGACATTTTTCGACCACTTAAACGGACATCTTTCGCAATAACTTTGTCAACGGGTAGCTATCATAGAAAAATCTTTCACAAATCGTCGATAGTAACCCGCAAGTCCCAGAAAACTTTGAATCTCGAAAACATTTTTCGGTGGTTTCCAATCAAGTATAGTCGATATTTTGTTTGGATCAACTCGAATGCCCAATGCTGAAACAACATGTCCCAAAAAGCTGACCTCTTTCATCCAGAACTCACACTTACTAAACTTCGCATACAACTGCTGATTACGCAAAGTTTGTAGCACTAACTTCAAATGCTCAGCGTGTTCAATTTCATCTTTGGAATAGATCAATATGTCATCAATAAACACTACTACAAATCGATCCAAAAACTGTCTAAAAACCCGATTCATCAAATCCATAAAAATAGCAGGTGAGTTAGTAAGCCCAAAAGGCATAACTAAAAATTCAAAATATCCGTACCTCGTTCGAAATGCAGTCTTTGGCACATCTGTATCTCGACTCAAGAATCGATAATAACCCGATCTCAAATCTATTTTCGAAAATATGGAAGCCCCTTTCAACTGATCAAACAAATCATCAATCCATGATAACGGTACTTATTCTTTATAGTTACCTTATTCATTGCCGATAATCAATACACATTCGCATCGCTCCATCTTTCTTTCTCACAAAAAGAACTGTGCACCCAAGGAGAAAAACTTGGTCACGCCAAGCCCCTATCTATTAACTCTTGCAATCGTGCTTTCAACTCTTTCGATTCAAGAGGTGCCATCCGATATGGAGCTATTGAGATCGAGTCATTCCCTAATTAATTCAATGCCAAACTCAATCTCTCGATCGGGGTAAACCCGTAGTTCTTCAGAAACACATCCGAGTATTCACATACAATCGGACAGATTCAATCATTTCTCGACAATTTATTATCCAAGACATAAGCCAAATAAGCTTCACACCTTTTCTCACATACTTAGGGCTAACATCGAGGATATAACTATAGAAACCCACCTAAATCATCGGATTCAATTCTAATGATCTCACAGCTCGTGTCTCAAATCAATAAGCTTTCTTTTGCAATTCACCACCGCATCATGCGGTTAACCACCCATTCTGCATTATATCAAACTCATCGAAAGGCAACAAAGATTAAATTGACGGGAAACAAAAGTCCCGAATCATCAATGGGCAACTTTACACACTTTATTTACAAACACACATCTACCCAAAGGGTTGGATACGCGAATCACAAATTCGGTAGACTCAACCGGCGTAGTCTTCATCAATACCGTAGTTTCACATACATATGAATGGGTCGAACCAGATCAATCAATGCTATCACAGTAGTATCATAAAGGGTAAAAGTACCGAGAACGACATCCGGAGAAGCGGCATCTCTAGCTCGAGTAACGAAGCTCTAATCGAGCTCTAGCCTCGATTTAATCATTGTTCTTCGTCCTCTCTCGACTACCACCTACATTGCCGAACGCATGGGTGGTCCGCCTCGTCGTCGATGTAATCGCTTTCGGTCTAGAGTTTTGCGCCGTATTCGCTTCGCCTAACATCGGCACTCTCGAATAAAATGGTCTGAGGATCCACATTTAAAACAGGACCGATCACGAACTCTACAACTCCCTGAATGCCATTTTCCACAATGCTTGCATTCAACTCGATTATGCGGAACATTATCAACACTAGCCATCGAGGTAGCTCGAGAGATCACTGGAGGTCGATCGCGTCTAGGTGAATCCGAGGTAGCTTTATGTCGGCTGAAGTCATCTCTAAACTTTTTAGAGGTGGAATGGAAATTCTTACCCGACGATCTCTTTCGAGTGTCTCTAACTTCTGTCTCAGCTCTTCTCTTCTCTTTCCCGAGCTCTTCAGCTTTGCAAGCTCGCTCAACTAATGTCACAAACTCTTGAATTTCAAGGATGCCAACAAGCAACTTTATATCTTCATTCGCACTGTCTTCAAACCTTTTGCACATAATAGCCTCAAGAGAAACACACTCTCTAGCATATCTGCGAGAGCGACAAATTTTCGTTCATATTCATCACGGTCATTCGCCTCGCTTCATTCAAGAAATTCTTTTCATTTCGGTCGATGAACCTCTGGTCGATATATTTCTTACGAAATTCATTCTGGAAGAAATCCCACGTCACTTTTTTCTTTCGGGACCACTGATACTAGTGTATTCCACCAGTGATACGCAGTGTCCCGAAGTAAAGATATGGCACACTTCAAGCATTCCTCTAGAGTACAAGATAGCTCATCAAGTACCGAATAGTATTATCAAGCCACATTTCATTTCTCGTTCATCATCATCATCATTGGCCCCAATTCTTTAGCCTCAAACTTTCGATTTTATCAACTGAGGTCTACTAGATCTCATCGGATCTATCATCGTGTCTGTGAAGGAATCGAGTTGGATTATTCAGGGGTGAGGTTGTGGTACTGTAGGATTATTTTGAATAAACGGGTAAACCATTCATTCATCATTTGGTAGAAGGCTTGTTTAGCTTCTCCTCATGGTTACCCGTAATGAGTTGATTTTGAGAGTCTAATGGCGTTGATCCATGTGCACAAATCAGCGCTACACTTTCTACATCATCCGCTACGGCTCTATCGGGATTGGAATCCATTTGCTATATAAAACAAAGTTCAAAGTCAAGAATCACCACACTATCAATATATGATAAAGGCATGTATAGCTAGACTCACACGCGCTACAGTAGTCCTAGAATCGACTAAACCGTAAGCTCTGATACCAATCAAATGTAACACCCCTAACCCGTATCCGTCACCGAATTGGGGTTAAAAGGGCATTTCCACATTAACTCAACTTTGAAGTATAATTCAATTGAATTAAAGTACAAGAAAAGCCATCATTATTATATTGTATACATATATCGATAGTCAACTAAGATTTTGTTATCGAAGATAAGTTTCATTGGTAATACTATAATACTTATATACATTAAATCAAGTGAACCATTTTACCAACCAATAATCAATTACAATTCAACCTATATAATATTTCACTTTGGTAGAATATACTATGGCACCATTCGCTTGAATTTGTAACTAATCTATCAATGAACATATTTATTTCGATTATCATAAACTTTATATTACTCACTTAAAACCAAAATATACATATTTTATATGATAGTATCACTCCACTAAACATAATACACATATGTGCCACAACCAACCTATATTTATGCAAAGTGATGTTCAACTAAATTAAAACCGAATATGCCCAAACAAAATTTCTAATACCTTTGCATCATAATAATTTACCCATAAGCATTACTACATTATCATACCATGCATCTTCACACAAATAAACATAAAACTTAAGCCATATTCGCATGGCTAGAATACATATAATGTTAAGGTTTCATTCAAACACAATCACTTTCAAACCCCTCCTATACATGCCTTTATCTAATTTAACACAACCAAAAGAGTACCAAAAAGAGGTTGATAGTGTGGCGACTTGCTGGACGATCCTACTCGAGCCCGTAGCGTGAACAAAATCTGTAAAACCAAGGAGAACATTTCACACAAATAAGCTTACTAGCTTAGTAAGTCCTAAGCTCACGAAAATATAACATTTCACATAAACATTGAAGTATACTTATTTATACAAGGTCAAATTCTAGTAGCTCATTAACTTAAGTATTGCATTCATACCAACCATATTATCACATTAAAATCTCCTTTATTCATAGCATATCCACTTGAGGTGAATTTCCATAACACTAAGTTCAAATTCAATTCAATGATAAAATACTCATACATATCAATTTTAGCCTCAAACATATATAGCACAATTCCATAATGGTAACTTGTCTCAAGTATTATAAACATAACTTACCTTATGTGCTTACCTATATAGTTAGCTGGATACTTCAACTATGATTAGCCTTAATTAATATTCAGCTTTCCCTTTATAAAACACATCACTGGCATCAAGCCTGCTGGGTGATAAAGCCCGATGAGTAACATCGGCACAAGGCCTGCTAGGCTCGGAGCCCGAAATAAATCACCGGCATTGGGCCTGCTAGGCACGAAGCCCGAATTTAATCACCGGCACTAAGCCTGCTAGGCACGAAGCCTGAATTAAATCACCGGCACTAAGCCTGCTAGGCACGGAGCCCGAATCAAATCAATGTAATCAAACATTCTCCACACATTCTTCACAACTATTATATACATATGTTTAACTCAATTGAGCTCATTCACATTTAACCAATAAAATTACTATATCATTATGCAATCCAACAATTTATTTCACATAACCAACTATACCACCATACATTCGCCATAATATAAATAGGTACAAAATTCAGCAATTCATACCATTGTATATAATCATAATTAAGTCGTTAACATTCTTTAGCTATAGGACTTACCTCGGTTGTTGATAGTCCGTAAATCGGCTATTCAAGAACCTTTGTTTTGCCTCGATCTAGTTCTTTCTCTTTTGTTCCGATCTAAGAAATGTCAAATAAGTTTTATTTACATTCGTTTCATCCATTTGCTCAACAAAACAAAATACGCATAGCTTAATTAAGAAAAACTAGTAACCGGATTTCTTACTTCATTTATTTAATTTAAAACAATAATCACACAAAATTTTATACATTCAACTTAATCAATTTTACTCACAATGCAATCATAATACTAATGGAAACTAATTGGAACTTCTCCTCAATGGCCGAATGACCACTAGGTCCTTAGAATTCTCTAAAATTCTTCCTTCTATCATTTTACCCCTTCCTCTAAATTTACTTCAAGCAATTGACTCTTATACTTAGCTCACGCAATAACTATATCTAAGTATAATTAATCATCCAAGAGCAATTTCATTATACATGTATAGCCGAACATCAAAACAAGAGCAAAAGGGTTCATAAATGGTGGTCTCACATTCGGCCGAATATAAAGGTATCCCCATGCCTACATTTAAAAATTTTCTTACAAGCTCAAGCTACTTCTTCTCATATTATCTAAGTTTACTAACAAACCTAATCATAAATCATCACCATGGCCGAACTTCATCATGCCCAACATTTTCAATTTCTACTTGTTTTCAACGGTGATCAAAGAAATCAACCAATTTCAAAGATGGATTGTTAAGTGAAAGTTCAAGATCTCACCTTGGTTAACACATGCAACCAGCCGAATGAAGAAGAGAAATTTTCTTCTCTTCTTGGAGATGGTTTCGGGTAGAAGATGAATGAAGGAAGGGGAAATGGTTTCTTTGTCCTTTTTTTTTTTTAATCCATTAACCAATATTATATCATGTTTATAATATACTATTACTTAATTATAATATACTAAAATAAAATATAATATTTGTAGCATGATTACCGTCCACTATACTACAATTATGGGGAATTTGACATGCAACTCCTTAAGTTTAATAAACAATTCACTTTAACCTTCTAATTTCATGCTTACTACTTTTATCACCTTAGCAACTTAATCCTTTTTGTTAAATTAAATACTCAAATGATTAAATTTTTCCACGAGACTTTCACACACTTCAATTCACATAAAATAAACTCAAAATATAAATATTAAACATTTATCGGGCTCGGATTCGTGGTCCCGAAACCACTTTTCCGATTAGGGTCAGATTCGGTCTGTTACATTTACCATGTTTACATGTTAGAAATTAATCTAACATGTGTCAAAGTGATTTCGACAGATACCAATGGGGTAAATAGAAATTTCAGGATTTCAAATCACAAGGTAAAGTATACATATATGCAATCGGCCAAGGCTTATTTTAGCACTAGATCTATTTTCTTACATGATTTAAAAGCCGATAACTAATCTATAAAGGGATTTAATACCAATGGATTACAAGGAAGGGAGTCTACAACATTCCGGGATTTGAGAATTTCAAGGTAAGTCCATATGCACATTCGGCCAAGGCCTTAATTGTTGATTAAGATCTATTTTTCGGCCGAAACTAATTTGTTAAAGTGATTTGAAGCTTGGCCGAATACAAGAAGAGTATAGTGAAGATTTCGGGATTTGGCACCAAGGTAAGTTTTAGTGTACTAGCTTTTCGGGATCTGGATTGGAAACCTTAAGCGAATCAGGTGTGTACCCCACACTAAATCTCGATAGATTTCTGACTTTAATTTATTATATGTGCTAATATATGTAACATCCTGAAAAGGGCCTATGCATTTTGGCCTAATTGTACAAAAAGACATCTTTTATGTGTTTTGGAATAAATTTGGAATGATTTTGGAAACCCGAGAATGCATGGAAATGTTATGTTGGAAATAGGAAAATGACCATTTTGGAAACCTAAGCAAATTAGGAAAGTGAACATTTTGGAAACCTAAGTAAATTAGGAAAGTGAACATTTTGGAAACCTGAACATTTTGAAAACCCGAACATTTTGGAAACCCGAACATTTTGGAAACCAAGCCAAAATAGGAAACTAAACATTTTGGAAACTTGGAAAATACAGAGTCAGCGTGAAAATTTTTGGAAACTTAAAATGACCCTTAATGTCAATTTTGGAGCCCAAAGGGGAACTTAGGGCCAAATGACCCTAAAATATAAATTACATGAAATTTGACCCAATAACGGACTTGGAAATATGGCCTGAAGATGCCACCTAAGGCCTTAGGAAATGGCGCCACATACAAGGGTTTTTGGGACTGAGTTTGAGTCATCTAGGAAGCAAATAAAAGAAGTTTTATTTTGCTTCCATGAGTGGGGAGTTGGACGGCACAAGGGAATCTAAGAAGAGGAGTTTTTATTCAATAGAATTTTTGGCAAATTAGGAGATTTGATGGAATTTCATAGTTGATAAAATTAAAACTTATCACAAATGAAGAGTTGGCGGATTTAGGGACTCTAAGGCTAATAGTTTCGGCCAAAGAGAGAAAAGTAAAGAGCCATTCTCTTCTCTTCAACCTCTTGCCAAAATCTCCTAGTCAAATTAACAACAAACTTTTCTCTTTTCTTTTTGCCGAAACCTCCTTGTCAAAACTCTCTCCATCTCTTTTTCTTTCTTTTTTCTTTTCTTCTATTATCCCTCCACAAAAGCCAAAACTTTGAGATCCAAAATAGTACCATAGTCGAATATCATAAGGGATCATCCGGGATTCAAAAACGAGGTAAGTACATCAATGTACATTCGGCAAAGGTTCCTTCCATAATTGAATAGTAGTTCAAATCTAACAAGTGATTTCAGCAGGAATTAAAAATAGAGATCAACTTCGAGATTTGAGAACTTCAAGGTAAGTAAATTTATACATTCGGCCAAGGCCAAATCTTAGGTATTCAAATCAAGTTAATCAAAAACTAATGGATTCAGGGAATTAGGATTTGGCCGATTCCAAGAAAGAGGAAGGTGAAGTTTTCGGGATTTAAAGTTCATAAGGTAAGCATCTAAAAGTATTCGGCCAATGTTTGTGTGATTATCTAGATCAGTTCTTTAATTGTTAAAAAGCCAAAAACTAACCCATATTGAGATTCAAGGTTGGCCGAATATCAGGTAAAGGAAAAACCAAGTTTTCGGGATTTGAATAAACACCAATCGGCCTCAAGGTAAGCCTTTTTACAAATCCTACTAGGATTTGGTTTTGATATTAGCCAAATAAGTTTATTAATGTGTCTTATATGATGGCCGAATATAGGAGTTAACAGATCTAAAGTTAGATCGAGATTTTCGAGATCTCAAGGAACCTTTTTAAGCGAATCAGGTGTGTACCCTTACTAACCTTCGATATTTCATATGGCTATTATTTTAATATATGAATATGTATAAGAATGTGAATGTGGCTAAGTACCACAAATGTGGTAAAAAGTACCTGTGCACGTTTCCTACTCGATAGGATTGTGAAATATGTTATTTTATAACATGCGAATATATGTATATGAACATGAAATTAAGTTATGCATAATATATATATATTTGGGGCATTCGGGATTTATGTGAAAGGGGAAGAGTAGGTGTTGACTTCGGTCTCACCAACGAAGGTGTTGACTTTGGTCTCACTAATCTAAATATGGTGACTACGGTCACATTATTTGAATATGGTAACTTGGTTACATTATCTCGAATTTGGTAACTCGGTTACATTATTTGAATATAGTGTCTAATGACACAACGTATATAGGCGATGAGCACGCCGATCGCAAATGACGCCTTCGATGGTGTGTGCGGATGGAGGGTTGACTTAGTAGTCCCACGGTGTGAATGGCGGTACGGGTGGTGTGTAACGGATGGACCATTAGGATTGGGTTTGGGTTGCATCATAATTTCATTTTTATATGGATCGATGATTTGAACATGAATGCCCGATTTGTTGAATGTTAGTATTGTGCACACCGAGTCTCATTGACTCACCCGTTGTGGGAATTATTTTCGTGATGAGCAAGGATTTTGACCGGCCGGTGGACCTTGAGGTGGCCATGCTACATTCGGAGATTTTATTTTATTTGGACTTTATTTTATTTGGTACCTTAAACTTTATTTCGGGTTTACTTGATGTAATAAGGCCATAAGGCCCAATGGATTATTCTTTATTTTTACTTTGCTTTTAAATATTGTGCTAAGAACTATTTTGGACATATTAAATCAAATTGGATTTACAAGATTAAATAAATGGGTTTCCAATCTAAGCCCAACTCAAAATAATAGTTTTCCAAAAATTTTTACAAATTTCTCTAAGTAACGAATGATGTTGAAACCAGTTTACTTTAGGAACATACCAGATCCGGTTCAGGCTCGTGGGCCGGGTGTGGGGTGTTTCAATATAAAAGTGTAAGATTATGGTTAAGGTACCATGTAATGGTACTAAGTACTCAGGTACGTTTTCCTACTCCTACTATGAGTATGATATGGTTTGTTATGCCATGAATGTGAATATGATAAGAATGTGAATTAAGGCATGATAATGCATAATGTGTATGTTATATGGGGGCATATGGGATATTTTAAAAAAGGGGAAGTGAATGTGATGACCTAAGATCATGATATCTGAATGTGGTGACCTAAGACCACGATATCTGAATATGGTGTCTCATGACACAAAGTATGTATCTAGTGGCTATGCCACGAACTTTATAAGGGCGATGAGCATGTAAACTGCAGCGACTGCCTTCGATGGTGTGTAGCGGATGGAGGGTTGACTTAGTAGTCCCCACGGTGTGCAGGATGGTACGGGTGATGTGTAGCGGATGGCATATAGGTTTGAGTTTGGGTTGCATCATTATTTCCTATCTGTTATATGAATATGCATGTAATATGTGAACATATGCCTAAATTGTTAAATTTTAGTGTTGGTTACACATTGAGTCTGTTTGACTCACCCCTTGTGGGATTACTTTTCAGGTGACGATCAGTGATGGGCCGGGTCGGCAGGAGCTTAGTGGAGGCCATGTGAAGTTCAGATTTTTTTCCTTTGTTTTGGACTCTTTTTATTTTGAGTACTTTGAATTTATTATTTGGGAATTATTTGATGTAATAAGGCCATAGTTGAATTATTTTATTTTACTTCTACTTATCCTACTACAAAATATTCTTTTTAAAAAAAGACTAAGTGAATTTATCATGAACTAAACCCTAAATGCTTTGTCACCTAAAGTCAAAGGATTTCAAATATAAAATTAACTTGTTTTCCAACCCGAGCCCAACCCAAAAACAATCTTTCTTTTAAATC
The DNA here is from genome assembly GCA_025506655.1 of Gossypium rotundifolium. NCBI lineage: Eukaryota > Viridiplantae > Streptophyta > Magnoliopsida > Malvales > Malvaceae > Gossypium > Gossypium rotundifolium. The sequence goes on along the minus strand of CP106730.1, from coordinate 5,135,968 downwards.
ACATCGTTCTGTTTCCAATGCCACAAAAGAATTTTGAACCGGTTTACATCGAGGAACATACCAGATCCGGTAAAGGCTCGTGGGCCGGGTTTGGGGTGTTTCAATTTCTTTCGTAATGTTATGTCGTTGGGGAGAGCTCAGTTATGATACTATAGTGAAATGACTTCGTGACTAAATGAGTTTATAATTAATAGGCTAAAATATGGAACTTAATTATAAATCATTTGAGCCTCAACTAAATATGTTTGATTGGTTCCTCCACTAGCTTGTTGAAACCAAAAATGAATTGCATGTTTGAATAGAATGAATAGAAAAAGAGAAATGGGAAACATTCAGGAATGATTATGGTTTTCTCCGAAATGGAGAAATGGAACCATTTGAAAATGAATGTAGGTTTCAAAAAATGGAAATTTGCAAATACTATATGGATTACTTAAAAATGATTGGAAGAATGAATTTATGTTTTTGGACTATTTTGAAGCTTAAAAATGAAAATAAATCATTTGATCATAGTGAACATGTTGAGTTGTGAAATATTGAACATATTTTCTTGAAATTTTACCAGGGATAAAATGGTCAAAATTTTATTGGGGGTAAAATATGGATGAGAAAATTGTTTTATATATAAATATTAAAGTTTATATTTGGAAATAGAAAAACTTAATCGGGTTGGATCACATTACGGAGCACTGGGTCAAAAAGACCCAGGAAGTACTCGTAATTAGACCCAATGTGAGAGAGGCCCAAAACCCCACATCTAACATGAAGGGGGCGGCAACCTTAGTAGGAATACTAGGGTGTGCCATCCACCCCTCTCTTACTCTATGTAAGAAATTATTTTTTTATTTGAAATAAACCACTACAACTCAACTAGGGTTCAACCTTCTCTTTGTATAAATAGATGGCACCAGTAGAGCTGTTAAAAGAACATTGAGAGATTTTTATTTTGCAAAAAAATTGAGAGAACTTATTCTCAACTATTACATATATTTTTTCGGAATAACAATTCTACCGGTTTCTATTAAAAAGAGAGAATTTTTGTTTTCACCCCAAAAGGAGAGAATTTGTTTTTCTAGTTCTGTGTTTCGATTCAAATTGTTCGAGCCCACACTGGAGCAGTTCATGGTACAAGAATAAAAAATAAGATTGTTTGGTTAAAAGTCGGGAACAATGAACGTCCATTAAGACGAAAATATAGGTACGAATTCGGTTAAGGTTTATTGCTACAAATATCACAAACTGAGTCAATTTTCAAAATTTTAAATTTTCATTTTGTAAGAAACCCGTTTTCAAACTGAGATTTTTCCAACAAGAATATCCTAAGCCTCCTTGGTAGTTTTACATATCGAAATTCTCTTGAACTCCTAGGCATCCAATCCCAAAAAAAATAGCATTGGGGGTTTTGAATGAGCATTAGCAAGTATTTATTCATTAGAGGTTCAAGTGATTTTTTATTTGGGCGTCCTTTTTCTTGATGTCTCGATAGTAGGAGGTTCCCAGCTAGTAAGAACAAAATGCTATGCTTTCTCATCCATGGACTTGATCAATGCCTTTATCCTAGCCTTCCAATTAGAATAATTAATCGATCTAACATATGAGACGAGATATAGATGACCCTCCATCTTTGACAATTATCAACGCCATAAATCACCACTAGCTACGTTAAGTGAGAGGCTCTAATACCAATTGTTGGAACCTAAAATTGATAATTGCAAAGTAAACAGGTTGTAATAACCAAAGTGTTAGTTGTAGTAGATATTGAAGGTGGCATTGTGAAATAAAACTAAAACAAGAATTCAACAAGTTGCTTACACAGTTCGATTTTCCTATATTTTCGGAGTGAGTACATTCATTATCTTTAATCCCAATGCAAAAAGTGATTTAAGTATTATCATACCTCGGTATAGCAACCTTAATTTTGTACTTAAATATCCAGATCACTACTCTAAGTTCTCCTTGTAAACCAAGCAACAAACTTGTTTACATCTCAATGCACTCTTCAATACAAGTTTCTCAATGAACATATAAGTGCTAAAACTCTTGATACACGACCTATAAAAGTCTCTCCAATATATAAGCATTTGAGATTGACTAATGTGTTCAATCAATTACAATAAGTTCTCCAATAAAACAACAACTAAAACAGCTAAGACAGTATACTAATAATGTCCAAGATACTTAGAGAATAAACAGATATCATCCTTCAATATAACACGATCTAATTTCTTTATATCGTGTGATTCAATTCGATCCTCAAAATAAGATGCTCCAAACTATCAACATAAATATCATCCCAGAAATTTCATTCCAAATGATTGCTAATTCCAAATACAATAAGTTATGCTTGTATATTGCAATGCTACTCATAGTGACCACAACACGTATAGTACTATACAAGTCATTTGCATATCTACCTCAACAATTATAAATGAAGTTTTTTATATTTAATATGAATACATTAAACATAAACTTATCAAAGAATAATTAATTTAGCTTTATGTTGTTCAACCATTAATTGTTGAACTCGATGCTGAAGAAAATTTTATTTATGTAAAGTTTAAAAGTAGAGTAATTGACCGAAAAAGGCCCATTTCAAAAATAAAATACGAAAATGGGCCATTTTAAAAAAAATGACGGGAATGGTCCTAAAAGAGTAAAACGCTGAGCTGGCATTGTTATCAAGGGAAATGTAGAAAAGCGCTTCCAGCTCAGCGCTTTTTTCCCTAATGCCCATTAAAACACTTCCATGTCAGCGCTTTTATGGAAAAAGCTTCCACATGGGCACGCTTTTGCCCGTGTTTTCCAACGGTAACTAGCCGTTGGACCCCAACAGTAAAAAAAAATGCCAACGGTAAAAAAAAAGTATAAAATCCCCCAACACATTTTTCACACACAACTCTCACAAATCTCTCCTAAATTCTCACATTTCTCACAATTCTAAAAAACCTCTCAAATTAGTTTCCTAAAATCTATTTTTATTATTTTTATCTAAATTCTATTCTCAAATTTCAAAAATCTCTCACATTTCTCCTATTTTTTATTATTTTTATCTAATTTATTAAAATCTCTCACAATTCTATTTTTTATTATTTTGAAAATTTGTTCGTGTTCAATTATATTGTCGAAACTATTTTTAAAGTTTTTTATAAAAAATGGGGATCAACTTTAAAAAACAAAAACGGGAGTCTCCACCGGTCTCTTTTTGCTTAGATGTGATCGGATCACCTTATAAAATATTTTATTTCAAAATATTGATTTTGGTCCACGAAATACAAGAAAAACGGGTTCGGGAGTCGGTTACGTACGAGAAAGGATTAGCACTCTCGTAACGCCCAAAAATTGGTACCTAATTGATTAATTAATGTTCTTATGTCGAGAATTTAAAAAAATTTTGAAATATGATCCTTTTATTAGAAAGAAAACCAAGACTCACCTATATCAAAGAAATAAAATGTTATACCTAATAAGTTAGGATATAACATCTCATGACTTCGAAACTAGGCTCACCTTTATTTAGAAAATTATTATCTCGAGACACAAAACATTATATCCAATAAATTAGGATATAACGTTTTGAATTCCCGAGAATAAGTTTTGACTTAGAAATTTATAAATTTCAATTTTAAAAGCAAAGGGATACTTAATGTTTTAAGTTCAACGATAAAAATCGAAATCCAGTGAGTTAGGGCAAAATTCTTCTCAAAGTCCTCAAATATTAGATATCACCGTATTTTTAAAACTATTTGAATAAAATGCGTCAATTCAAAAGGTGTTTTTATAAAAAATGGCTTAAGTAAGATATTACAACATACATACTTAATAGCAATTCAACATAACTACAAATTATATTAACAATAAATAATTAAAGAATAATATAACATGAATAAATAAATAAAGAATTATGTTAAGCAATAATAAATAATTTAAAGAAACATAAATAAATAAACATGGGATATAAAATAAGTAGCGGTAATTAAGATCTTCACGAAATAACAAAATCAAATGAAAAGGGAATGATATATTTAAGCATTGAAAAAAAAAAGAATATGACGATTTTTAAAATGATTTAATATATATAAACAATATATAAAAATTAAAGTAAAAGTACTTATAACAAATAACATAATTTAATAATTTAATACATATATAAATGATTATATATAATAAAATAATTAGTAAATAGTATATAATAATTTTAAATAAAAACATATATATAATACACTAATCATAAAAATTACATATGTAATAAACAATATAAATAAAATATGTTATATAATATAAATAGATTTTATACAAAATAAAAATTTTAAAAATAATGTATGATATAATAAAATACTATATAATATACAAAATTTTAAAATGTATAATATAATAACTAATATACAAATTATAAAATAATATGTAATATATATAAATAATTAAACTAAATAAAATAGTAAATAGTAATAATTTAATATTTAAAAATTATATGTATTTAAGAAACACAATACACAAAAACTTTATACTATTAATAAATTAGTATACAAAAAAAATATAGAATTTTAATATGATAAAATAATAATGTTTTAGAAAAATAAAATAAAATGTTTTAAGAAATAAACAAAAAGACAAGGACTAAATAGAAATAAAAATAATGTAAAAGGACTAAAAAAAAACGCGCGTCACACTACAGGGGCTAATATGGCAATTATGCCAAATTTCAAAACGACGTCATTCGGATATCCACCCTTAAATGGCCTTCGAAGCAGATTGAAACAGAAAGGAAATTTTAGGGCTAATTTAACAAAAAAAATCAAATTAAACTTAATTAAAAAAACTAAAATAGCGGAAGGACCAAAGAGGCAATTAGCCCTTTTAACAAAAACGCGCGGATCCTCCCCGAGTTTTCAGGTCAACGCGCAGATCCTAGGGGGGAAAATGACGTCGTTTTTGGTTTTAAGGGCAGTCCTCAAAACGGCGCTCGTGTGGATCACTTATATAAACTAAAAATATCCCCCAAAAATTCATTTCATACACCCTTTAAAAAAAAATCAAAACAGGTGCTCTCAAGGTTCTCTTCCCCCACAGTCGAAGGCCAGAATCCGGCCAAAGCTCCATATGATGGCCCGTCGCGCATGTATCCCACGCGCCGCCGCTGACGACGCCACATATGGCGGCCGGAGGTCAGAAATTTCACCTTTTCAGCTTGAGTCGAAAGGTATAATCCGTCTTTTTATTTTAATAGCACTTTATATAATAATAAAAAAATAGCATAAATCGAAAGATAAAAAAGAAACGCGAATAAACTTTTGAAAAGCACCTCTGTTGCTGTTTTTTTTTTTATTTTGTATTTTTCTGTATTTACCTATATTCTTTCTCTGTATCTGTGTGTCCTCGTTTACAGGTTTTATGGGGTTTTTATAACTCGAAAATAAATTTTAAAAAAGGAAATATAGGAATTTTTCCATATTTGCTGCTACTTCTTTCCTTTTTGCAGGCAATTGACGAAGGTCTCGGCGGTGGTGCGAGATTCGCGCGCAGATTACGGCGTGACCGATGGTCGGCGTGGGCGCAAGGGGCTGGACAAGGTTGTTTCGCACTGGCGGGGCCTAGGGTTTTCCAGAAACCCTAGGCTTTCTGGACTGTTTAGGCATTGGGCCCTTTTGGGCCATGTGTTGTTTTAAGTTTGGGTCTGTTTTGGGTAGCCCATTTAGGTCTGAGTTAGTGGATTTGTAATTGATTGGGTCTTGGTGATGTTTTGTATTGGGTAACGAGATATTGAGTTATTAGGTTAGTGGGTTAGGTCTGTAAGTGGGCTGTAAATGGACTGCAAGAACATTGGTTTTTATTTATTTTTTATTTTTTTGGTTTTTTTTAATGATATGGGCCCTGGCAAAATGGGTCGATTACATATATATTTAGCAATGGTCGGGTCTCTAATCCGTCTTGATGACAAGCACATATCCATTAGTCAATTGCAAATGGTAAGAATAAATTTTAATAAATTTTTTATTTCATAGTTATAATTTTAAATTTTAATAACTTTTTATGTAAATAGGCGGAAGATTGAATTTTGCAATGCCATATTCGTAATCTACTCGATCCTCCATCACCGTTGATCGAAACATACCTGAAGGAAGCTGGTTTTTTTCCATGTGGCCCACTTAGGCCGAGGGTGTAAGTTGGACTCGAAACTCATAAGTGCGTTGGTGGAGAGGTGGAGGCCCGAGACGCATTCATTTCATATTCTATGTGGTAAGTGTACTATCACTCTAAAGGACGTGCAATTACAATTGAGGTTACCCGTGAATAGATCGGTAGTCATCGGGTCTATTTAGTCTGCTAATTGGGGAACCGTATGTTACGATCTTTTAGGTGGAGTACCGGAGACAATTTTCGGAGGTTGGATCGAAATGGCCTGGTTACAAAATAATTTCGTAGAGCCGGCGGAGAATTCTACTAAAGAGAGAACAATACACTCGAGCTTAAATCCTTCAGATTATTGAGGGTATTCTGATGCCGGATAAGTCACTAAACCTTGTACATCTAAGGTGGCTACTGAAACTCGTTGATTTTAAAGGAGTTGGGGAACTCAGTTGGGGGTTGGCAGTGTTGGTGACATTTGTACCGGGAGATGTGTCGAACGACGAAACCAGAAAAAATCAAAATTGGTGATTTCCTTTTACTACTACAATCATGGGCTCGGTACTGCTTTCTATTTTTATGTCGAGTGGACTACCCGTATACATTCCCACTCGTAACAAGGTGGAACCATGCCCCGAGTCACATGCGATTACCTAATGAGTTTGAAGATATACGGCTTCTATTGGACCAATGATCGGAAGTGGATGTATGTATTTATTTAATTTTGAACTATATACAAATAACGTAGTCGATTTCATATTTAGTATTCAGTAGTATATAAATAACTAATGTTTTGATCACTCTCATATAGTTTGAATGGGCACCATACGAGGACCCGACAATTTGGGCAGTAATTCCTGATGATTTCTTTGTAAATCCCAATACTTGGCACGTTAAAGTCCCATTGGTAGTATATGCTACCGTTGAGATGCACGAGGCAGATAGAGGGTTGCGATAGTTTAGATTCCAGCAATCGATTCCCGTGGCACCTCAGGAGCTTGATGATCTGTATCATATCGACTTACGACGACCATATACGAATTGGTCGGTATTCCACTCGTAATACATCAACATGTGGAATAATCCGTATGATTTTTTACCTACTCGCGATGCAATTCTCGTTCTGAAGTTAGCATGCGATCCGGATTTCATGTCATGGTTTAGGATCCATAGCAAGCCATATTTGTTAGAGGAAGAGGCGAGGCGTCGGTGTCCCCATATGAGTAGGCCACGACGGGCCCCTTTAAATCTAAAGGGTGGCGAGGCAGGCCCATCATCAATGCCCATGCAAGAACCGACCCAAGAACTGGCCCCGATGGCCTCAGCACCGCCGCCCTCACCGTATCCCCTTCATTATATATCGCCTTATTCTGGTCCGTGTCTTAACTCTTTTATTTCCACACAAGCACAAAATATTGTACCACATTTTTTTGCTTCTAGTCTTATGTCAGGTTGGACTGTTGGTTATCCATTCGCAATGTGGTACATGCCCGGGACATCTCATTTCTCGATGACAGTCGTGCCTACAGCAATGTATAGGTCATCTATGCATGAGGCACTGATGGAGAGTCCACTTGCTATCACATCGACTTATGGGACTCAACATAGTTACGCTCATTTGTTGTGGGTCACGTAAACACCTCCAAGATCTTTGTTCTATCAAGGTGGGTCATCTTTCCAACCACCTATTTATAGACCAGAGGTTGCATGAATGCAAGGATCTACATCAACCAAATGCGAACCGTAACAACCATAACCCCACCCGAAAGCTGAACCTAGAAGAAATCCAACACGTAACCGTCGACTACCTGGATGTGGCACAGATTCTGACCGGCATATGCACTAATGAATTGTATATTGTATCATTTAATAAAATGGAAGTTCTTTTGGATCTTTTTTGTACACAATCTGATTTTTGTACCATTAAACCCTAATCAAAATAGAAATTTATTTTGCTTATTTTCACATAGCATACCAATAAGATTTGATTTGAACAAACATAAAATATTTTTTATCACATGGAGAAATATCAAATATAGTTTGGATTAACAATGTCTAGAAATTCCTATGAAGGCATATATTACAATGTTTAACTTCGATGTGGACAGGAAGGGATCGACCGAAACACAAAATCGATACTTAATAGACGAAACTCTCATTGCAATATATCCGAAGATTTTTTGCCTAATTCTTTTAAGAAGTTCTATCAAAACTATGTTATGGTTGAAAGTCAGTCACGCTATGTTCTTCGATAAAAAATTCACATCGTTCTCGGTGTCACGGACCTCACCGTCGTAATAAATAATAGCACTAATTCATCCACTCATTTTCAACCAATTTATCTATCAAGAGATATTTGAAACACGAAAAATTAACACGAAAAATTAAAACATTATGCAATAAATATAATGCTTCATATCAATATTAACACGAAAAATCAACTTATACCTTCAACCCCAACTTCTATTATTCTGAACTTTTTGATTTGTTTTGCTCCAACTTATGTCATCATAGGCTGAAATATGGGTCATTTATAGCTTAAGGGATAGTATCCCACTCATTTCTGTAAAATGCCCTGGATAGTAGGGGCTGAAATTTGTAGAGGAAAAACACTCTAAGCAAGACGCACTATCTAAAGCAGTACTGAAAAGGGCGTCTAGCTAAAAGCGTTTTAGTGCTTTTGTTGACAGTACATCTTGCTTGGAGCGTTTTTCCTCTACAAACCTCAATCCCCACTATTCAATGCCTTTTTCACAAACCTCATCCCGAGAATCCCGAGATATTTTTTCAGAACCATCTCAAATTTATTTTCTCAAAAGCAGTCGCACTGAAAAGCGCATCCAATTGGAAGCGTTTTCAGTACTTTCACTTACTGTGCATCCTACTTAGAACGTTTTTTTTACAAAACTCAACCCATCTCGTCAAAATTATTTCTTCAGAACCCATCCCCTCAAAATTATTTTTCCAAAACCCATCTTGTACAAATTATTTTTTTCATAAAACCTAAACTCTAAAAATTAAATAAAACTTTAAACCCTTAACTCTAAAAATTAAAACCTTAAACCCTAATTTCATAAACCCTACAACCTTATCTCTAATCCTAAACACTTAAAAATTAAAAAACCTAAACCTTAAAAATTAAATAAAACCTTAAAGGCTAAGCAATAAAAACCCTTAAATCCTAATTTCATAAACCATAACCCTAACCCTAACAAATTAAAAATTAAAAATTAAAAAAACCAAAACCCTAGAGAAAACACAGGCAAAAGTACACCCACACCCACGTGAAAACTTTTTCCAAAAAAGAGCTGAGATAAAAATGTTTTTCTGCGTTTTCCCTGAAAATGATGCTAGTTCAGCGCATTTTACTCTTTCAGAACCATTATCGTCATTTAAAAAAAAAATAACTTATTTCCATGATTTTTTTAGAAATTGGCCTTTTCTGGTCAATTACTCTTAAAAGTATATCTAAAATAATTTTAATTATTCTCATAATCTTTTGTAATTTGTACGATTAATATTTTTATAATTTAAGTATCACATTTCTTGTAAATTATGCATGTATTTTAAATAAATAAATATTTTTAAATATTTTAGGTAAAATACACTATTGGTCTTTCAATCATATTCAAGTTTTTTTCTATCTTAATTTTTAAAATTTTTAAAATGATCACCCTACTAATCAGATTTTTTTTTTTTTTTGGGGGTTCATTTCGTTAGGTGCCATCAACTATTTGATGAGAGGGTAAGATAACAATTAGAAATTGATATAATATCAAATTTAGTCTTTAATTTTTACATATTGTGTCAATTTATTTATAATTTTAATAAAACTTACTTCAATATTTACATATTATCTCAATTTAATTTTAATTCTAAAATTTTAAAATATATAAATAAATATTTTCAAAAATCTAAAAAGTTATAAAATATTTTTAAATTTTATTTATTTATTTAGAAAGAAGAAAAGAAATTTTAATCTCTATTTATGTATATTAATTTTTAAAACTTTATTTTCTTAAATATTTTTATTTGTTAAAATAATTATTTGATAAACCAACAAGAAAATCTTTCTTCTACAAGTTATATTAAAAAGTGTCCTATACACTAGAGTATACAACATATCAACTCTTTAAAAGTGAAGTTCAAGTTAAAATTTCCATCAAGAAAGCGACTATTTTAAATGTTTCGTGAAAGCTGAGTGACCTGAAATATACTTTACCCAAATATTTTTTTACGTAAAACACTAAAATAAAAGATATTCTCGATCAATATGACATTTCTATCACATTGGTTAAAAACCTTTCATGATAAATTGAACAAGACTTAAAATATTAGTTATATAATTACATATATAAACCTTGGTACTCATAAGTACTATTAGAATAATGTAGAGTCGGAGAATCATATTTCCACTTATACTTTTCCCAACAGTACGGTAGTAGTCTTGACATAAAAGCTTCAATATCAACCTAGGTCCCAGGCAGTAAGGGTAAATCTTCAATTGATGTTGTGTCAATACATATGCTTACATATTACTAACATTACCATATAACACCTACAACATTCATGATTTATCACCTTCAACTTTCCATTTTCAATTCCCCAAAAACTTTATTCAGTCCTGAGGATGATTTTCATTTAGTATTCAAGAGACCCCATTGATGCAACAGAACTTCTCAAGTCCTGTCTGCTCATGAAGTCATCGCAGTGGTTGCCATTGCCGCTGCTGGTGGTAGCGGTAGTAGTGGTGTTAAGCCTTTGGTTCGGAATAGAAGTAGCAGGATTCTGACCTTTCCCCATTTGTTGTACTTCAAGTGGGGATAGTATCTTGATATACCACACATTGTTCACGAATTCCCTGATGATCACAAAAGAACAACGAAAACCTTGAAACACATTAAACTATAACACCAATGTTCTAGCGATGCAAACTAGACTCAACTAGATAACTCCCAAGTATTTTAGATTGGTAATACAGAAACCTCGGTGAATGTACCATAAAGGTCATTGTACTAAAAGTCAGATTGCATTTTATCTATTCTGCTCAAAAAATGGACAAATTATCCAATGTATATTAGATCAACGAGTAAACTAATCCTATTAAAAATTCTATTCATTTCTACTGTTAAAAACTGATCCCTATATATTAGAATGAGGTGCACATGCATGCCGTGTGTAACTTTTTGATTAATCTATCAACAATGTCTGTTTTTAACAGTAGAAATAGATGAATTTTTTAACAAAAATAACCAATTTGCTCTTTGATTTAACGTACAGAGACTAATTTACCAATTATTTAGTAAAGTGGGCAAAATGCAATCCAATTCCTACTTCAAGAGCCTCCATGGTACTTTTATACCCTTCCTTAACCCGTTCATTTGCTTGAGACTATTTAGCATCAACAAATACTTTTAATCCTATACAGCACATTAAGAACACCGAAAATCCTTTTCTGGTTTACCTTCGATTGATACCTCAAATTTTATATCTAAATTCTAGTAAATACCATTAAATATATTTTCCAGTACTTCTAGTCTTCTGAACACTCAACTTTCCGGACATAAAATGTGTAGTTCTAGACTTATGGTCCCCACTTCCCCCCATGGTAGGCAATGCCTTCTCTTCCATAATTTTAGTCACTTGTAGACTAGTACCATAGATGCAATTTTAGAAGTTTCCTATTCTTAGGAACCAAGTGTAGGAGACTATCAACAAGTTGTTAGATCTTTCCGGACCTGATAATCCACTGAGCATATTCCTACATCCATTGAAACCAACTACTCCATTTTCAGTATCACGGTATCTTCATAGATGCAATATTTCAACATAGCTAGCTAGAATAAGCAATAATGAGAGCTATCATCAAGAAATTTGATGCAATAATAATACAGAGGTTTTTTTCACAGCTATCTTAATAGTCCAGACAATTTTTTCAAGAAAAAGTAGTGCAGTTTGGAACTTACTGCCATGGGTCATCACCAAGGAGAAGAATATCATTCTCCCTGTCAACAAATACAAGCTGCCAGCCTGATCTCTGAGGATCCTCTAATTGGCCTTCAAGGCCAAATAGTCGAGCGAGCTCACAGCGCAGCTCATCATAGCTGCCAAACTTGGAAATATCCAATGAGCGCCCAAAGGACCCCGACTTGTGAACCTGTCAACACGCATAAGATAGAAAACCATGAGAATCACATGCCATGAGACAATCCAGTTATGAGGTTTAGACAGTCTCCAACAGATATCATCAAATCCAATACAGTATGACCAATACACAACTTTGTGATAACTAAACGAAGTGATTTATATGCCATACTAACTAGATAAGACAGCTCCACATATTTGACCAATCTAAAAATAATCAAAGACACATTTGAAAATATAAGGGAAAATGCTATTACCTTGACAAAGGTTCCAGTTGGAGGGTTTACTTGGTCCACATTTTCAGAGGACTGCAAGTAACCTGATTCATCAACACAACTTGAGGTAGTCATGTCTGAATTAAGAGGAAAATCTGTGCCAGAAGCACTTGTGAAATTTGAAGCAGCGTACGGAAGGGACATTGAATCATTTTCATTTCTGATGCTTTTCGGGTTTGTCATCCCATGATGCAGCATAAGAGACGAGGAATCAATGCTAACCCCAAAGAGAAGATTGTTCTGTGGATCAGTTGCATTGTGGTAAGCAGAATACTCCCTTCCAGGAAATGGAGGTAATAAGTTGTTAAGTTCAGATGCATTTGATTGTGCAGTTCCCAACTGTTCAACCTGGGGAAGTACAGAGTTGGCCACTCCGGATGAAACCCGTGGTTCAATAGCTGCAGGCTTGGACAAGAAAGTAGAAGAAGAGAGAATTGGGTTTGATCCATTCAAGTTGAGTAACTGGGAAGCTCCCATCTGGGATAATGAACCTAAGATACTTTGCATAGAAGAAACATCAGATGTAGCTATGGAGTTCCCAAGATGGTCGGAAAATGTCGACTGCTGGCATTGTGAATCAACAGCTGGCAGAGATGACTGCGCTTGGTTGGCAGACACAGAAGGAAAAGCAGGGATTACATTAGAAATCTGCTGCGGAACAGGTGGCAGTTGCTGTGTTTCTTGAGACTGTTGCTGCTGCTGCTTTTGTCGCTGGTCATTGTACAAACTGGGGCACTGCAACTGCTGCAGAAGTGGAACCTGTGAAGCAGTCTGATTCTCCTGAAAACTTGGAAGAAACCCATTTTGTGTTTGGGACTCTTGTAACATTTGCCTCTGAACTAGAGCAGGCAACCCAGTGGATGTGCTCTGGTTTTGCTGGCATTGCAAGAGAGATTGAGAGCCTATTTTGGAGGAATCAACCGTCCTCGTATCCTGAAGTGCTGCAGTCACCATTGCTTGGTAAAGATCAGGTTGTACACCTGGTATTGAAGAAGTATCAAGCCTTGGTTGCATCCAAGGTGCAACTCCAAATCCTTGGAAGTTTAAAGACTGAAGTCCTTGATCCCCAACCCCACCTTGAAGCCACATTAATTGGGAATTAATGCCCATATCACCATCTTTGAAAGCTGATAACAAAAAACTAAACTGATTCAGTACAGAAAAGGGAAACGCCAGGTAAAGAAGATATTCTGTGCAACTCCAATCATCAAATAGCAATGGTTTTAGCATACCATGGAAGGAGGGTAGTGCAGACGGCCATGGTCGCTTCAGCCGCAGGGGGAAGGGAGATGGATACATAGGGAAGGTTGTTAACGGTTCAACCTCCCACAAGGAAACTCTTGGCTGCCTCTCTCCTGCTGTGGATTCATCCCAGCCAACCTGGAAATAGTAAAAGCTTTCATGTCAGACAGCAATGAACGCATTGTCTTCGAAGCCAATTTGAAGGGGAGGAAAAGATCAAATATCAAAAATACAATAGACTTAGAAACTTCAAAAAACCTTAACAGAGCGCCAATGCGAATTCGGCCAGCGAACAGGATCTAAGTCACTAATGCCAGTTATTGTACCCATGTATCTGCTAAAAAAAAATTGTTAAACAATTGACCACCTATATTTGTCAATGATACTAAAGTCAATTCACTGATAAAAAATATAAGTCTTTACTTGAGGAATATAAACCATTACTGTGGACCACAACACCATAAACTATAAGCAATTTGGGGAAGCAAGAAAACATTCAGAAAACTAAGACCTACCGTCGGACACTTGACTCTTCTGTCTCAAACTGCATTCTAAACCGCATGCCTACAGAAACCCGGGTGTGAGAGATAGCTTTAACATACTTGGCAAGAGGAATGACAAACTCTGAAGGACTAGCCCTGCAATCAAGCTACTGTTAATGAACAAGTCTTTGTTGTACTAAGCATCAGCCTTTCTCAACTAGTATTAGGTAGTTGACCTTGGCTTGTAAAATATAGTAAAACGGCTATTGGTTGCAGCCGCATGAGCTGCAGCAGCAAGAAGACCAATGTGCATGCTATCACTTGATAAAACAGAAGAAGGCATAACAGTCTGAGGACGGTTTGCTCTCCGTATACCCAACAACAATTGATTCTTATCATTCCTGGTAAGAGAACCAAAAAAACAGAACAGGAATCAGAAAGATTATTGACTGCTTAGCAAGCTCATTGATCAGTAACACGACAAGAAACAGCAGTAAAGCAGTAACTGTCAACATATAAATGCGCACCGTAGAGCTAGCAAAGCTGAACCAAAACTGAAAACCAGACCAAAGCAATTTGACCAAGGAAAGTTGCCCAGAACGACCAGAACTAAAATTAAAAACAATTTTATTACAAAATAGCTTGAACCTAAAGCAACCCAAACATAAAATGACGCAATTTTTTACTACCAGAAGTGACCCAACCCACTTAATTGACACTTTTAGTGCACATAAAGCAATGCATGCCACTAGGCTCATCACTTCAGAAATGAAAAACATAGAAAATATATCCATATGCCAAAAAATATGCATTCATATTTGTTTTGCTGCCAAACCAAGCAGGATGATTTCACTAGATTGATTCAAGTCCCATCAGGGATTTGAAAGCTATTATCAGAATACAGTCAATCAAAGAGCAAAGGACTAAGTCACCAAATAAAACTATTTACCAGATAAAAAGGACTGAGTCACCAGCAACTAGTCTCTTTGCACTTACAAAAACACTCCACCCAGTTGTAAGAAGATGCCTCTTTGGCTGACCTGCATATGAGAGCAGAGACAAACTGATTAATAGTTGGAAATGCAACCATTGAAATCCAAAACCTTTTCATCAAAAAGGAATCCATCTCCAATTTCATACAACATTGGATCTCATCAAGTAAATCGTGCATATTAGAAATATTCCCAAGTTCTCAGATGTTATTCTCACAGAATTGCTACCAGTTAATAGACAAGAGTATTAAATGTTTTCAACAAAAGCCCCAACATAGACAGCTGATTAAATATTTGCAATTTTTCTTATGAATGGAAAAGGACTTGCAGACTAGTCACATCAAAGCCACATCATGAAGATTATAAAGATAAATCATGGCAAATTGCCAGAAATATGTTTCATTTCCATCCAACACATCCACCACATCTGAAGCATGTATTTCAAAAAGAGTGGATTACATTTACTTGCGAAGATAATCATACTTCACAATGTGCTAAGACCAACATGAACCAATATTTCAGTCCAAAAAAGATGCCTGAACAAGTGAAAGGTGAGAAACAACTAAAACTTACTAAAAAATGGACATGTGGACTCAGCATAAACAGAGCATACAACCAGCAAAACAAACAACGTGAAAGCATTATTTGTAATATCTTATTAAGAAATATCCCATCCAATATTTTTTCCTTATTCATCAGAAAAAACTTCATTTGTAAGATTCAGACATAACCGTAAAGAAAATATCTAAATCTCAGGTCCAAAGATTCTTAGCCACGATTTAACCAGAGCAATAACTAATACAAAATATAACAAGGATATGTCCTGGCTCATCAACTAAATCTATCTTTGTGAATTATCGTTTAAAACTTCTAGAAACAACCATATAAAACACCAAACGGTTAAGAAATGTTACAGCACACCAAAAAGTTAATAAACTGAATATAAGCTTAATACAAAAATAAATAAATACAATGACAAATAAAACAATGAGATCATGAAAATTCGGAAGTTCATCAAAAAACCAAAGTTGGAACACATTTGAAAAAAGCTATTTTAATCACTCGCCTCGAAATATATGTCTAAATTTCCACTCATTGTCATGAAGATCCCTGGCAATCAACTCTTGAGCTGGTGGTTGCTGGGTGTAGTCCTGAAGGTACAATAAATATTTACTTTAGAAAAAACAAATTACAAAGTCAACGTGCAATGATTCAAGTAAAAGCAGAAGCTAGTTAATTGAATTGCTTGTAACCAACTAAAACTTACAAGAGGAGGAAAGACTTTCTCAGCAGCACGGCGCGGAACAGAGAATCCTCCATGAGTGCTAGTGTCACTTGCTGTTAGTGTTTTACAAAAATAATTGGTTGGCTGTTTGCTGGGAGCACCTAGTTCTGCAGGCAATAGGTAGACATCCTTTTGCTCTTGCTACAAGAATGCTTTCAAGTCAAGAAAC
This sequence comes from Gossypium rotundifolium, assembly GCA_025506655.1. Lineage (NCBI taxonomy): Eukaryota > Viridiplantae > Streptophyta > Magnoliopsida > Malvales > Malvaceae > Gossypium > Gossypium rotundifolium. The sequence continues at coordinate 5,119,256 of CP106730.1, read as the reverse complement.
AAGAAAAAGAAAAGATTACCAAGCACTAAATCTTCAAACAAAGTTTAAGTTCCATACTGGACTCAGTGGCTGCAAGGTCATTTGAGCATACACTTCATCTGTTTCCACATCTGCCTGTACTTGAAAGAATAAAAGACTTGATAAGCAACCAATTAAAGTTCCCTAAAAACCAAGGTAGTCTATACAGGCATTTAACTTACATGCATGGTCACATTGTGAAGCTGACAGATAAGCTGTGGGGGTAAGCTTGGATAGTTCGGTATATGAGCATCTACTTCCTTGTTAGTAGAAGCAGCAACCTGCAGAGGGAATCATAAACACCAAAAGTAGGCTAAAATATCAGATGAATATACATTTCCTTATAGACTGCTCTTCCTTTTGAGGAGCTTCACCAGCAATTCATGCATTAACAACAAGAAAAGTGGGGATAAATTCAGCAATACTAAAATGGTAGGCCCAAGAAAATCATATCACTACAAAATTATATACCATCCTTACATAGCTTCTTAAACTCTGTATAATCATTAAAAAAATTCTGCTAGTAAACTATGATAAATGATGCAGGCATACTTACCTGTTCACTATGACCTTGTGGAAAGTAAACAACTCGGCTTCCAACAGGTGGAAGAGACACCAAAGGACCAGCACATGCATGCCAAAGTTCAGAATTCAAACATTTCTTCTCCCCTGTACAAAAATATTTCTCAATTTCATAATTTCGAAAAAAAAAAGAAAATAATAAAATAAAAGTTCATACAGCTCCATGCTTAAGGAAACTACTAGAAAAAAGCTAAAAAGCAGATACCTTCCTGAGTTTGCTGATTCAACCCTAATGAAGAGAGTCTCATTCTTAAAGTCTAAAAACAAAAAAGGGGGGTTTTTTTCTATTCAAACGAGAAAAAAAAAAGAGTAGTTGAAAAAGGAAACTACAAGTACCCTAATTATTGAAGAACATTGAGAATTCTTATAACATCATCCATAGTTAAAAGCAAAAGAAGGGAAAAAACCCACCCCCCACCCCCCCTTTTCGCCACCAGAAGTTTCTAAACCTAAGTTAAAATATCCAAAATAAAAATAAAAAACAGAACTACCCTTTACTCAGAAGGGCTTCATGAAGCTCAGATCTTACTTCTTTTTCACATTAAAATTTTTTATAAATAAAAAATGAAACTTTGTAAAGCTAAAAACCCTAGCTTTTTACTACACGAGATCTCTGGTTTCTTAAGCCAAACTCTCATCCCAATAATGTTCCTTTCGTCTGGAGCTGCTATTAGTTAAGTTATAGAAATAAAACTAGAAAATGATACTTTTTTCAAAAAAAATATATTTTTTGGATTTTTTTTTTGGGTGCGTGTGTCAGAGAGAGCGCTGAAGGACTGAACTGCAGGTGGAAATGGAAGAGAGAGAGAAGCAAAAGTATTTTTTTTTTAAAATATAAAAATAAAACAGAAAAGGTGAAATCAGCAATCAATTAATACATTTTTGGTTTTGGAGGTTGAAAACTTATTATATCCAGTAAATTTGGTATGTACTTTGTATTCTATTTAGATTGTTAAATTTATTGAAAATTTTAAATACATGTTATATTTTATATATTTATCAAAGGGTAATCTATACAAATACCCACACTATTTATATTTTTTAATTATTTAATTATGAAAATTATAAAATAATTATTTAATTATTTAATTTATTCTTTTTTGTCACCAATTAACTTATATAAAACAAAACACCGAAAATAATTGGATGATCAAAAATACAAAATTAGATAATTGAGTAGCTATTTTGTTTCATTGTAGGTTAACTAAAAAATTATTAATAGTTAGATAATTATTTTGTAACTTTTCATAATTGGGAGATTAAAAAAATAAAATTTACTATTAGTTAAGTGGTATTAATTTAGTTTACCGTTTTATTAAATTATCTTTTGTAACTTCCATTTTTATTTTATAGTTTGGAAAAAATAGGGATCGACTTTTTAAAATAGGGAGTCGCCACCGATCCTTTTTGTTTAGGTGTGATCAGGTCACCTATAAAAATATCTTAGTCTGCGAAATTTGAGAAAACGGGTTCGGGAGTCGGTTATGTGCAAGGAAGAGTTAGCACCCTTGCAACGCCCAAAGTTAATACCAAATTGATTAACGTTGTCCTAATGTCGAAAACTTGAAAATATTTAGGGTAAAAAATATTTAAAAGAAAGTTAATTAAATCGGAATTGAATCTCAAAATTAACTCATTTCAAAAGGATAAAAGTATTATACCCAGCACGTTAGGATATAACACATTTATACTCTGACAATGAGATCATCTTTGATCTTCAAAACATGTAAAAAAAGGGTATTTGGGTATTTAGTTGAACGAAAAATAGACACCCAATACGTTAGGATGTAATTTTTCGTACTTCTACACACACAAATATTGCCTTGTTTTTTCAAATATGTAATCTTGAAATTGGTTCAATGTATGCTTTTAACGAAAGAAAGCCTTTAGAAAGAATTCGAATATATCTAAAACTTGAAAATATTTAGGGTAAAAATTTTGGAAGAAAGTTAATTAAATCAGAATTGAATCTCAAGATTAACTCGTTTCAAAGGGATAAAAGTATCATTACCAGCACGTTAGGATATAACACATTTATACTCTGAACCGAGATCATCTTTGATCTTCAAAACATGTAAAAAAGGGGTATTTGGGTATTTAGTTGAACGAAAAATCGACACCCAGTACGTTAGGATGTGGTTTTTCGTACTTCTAAACACACAAATATTGCCTTGTTTTTCAAATGTGAAATCTTAGAATTGGCTCAATATTCATTTTTAACGTAATAAAATATTTAGAAAAGGTTTGAATATATTAAAATTTGAAATACAATACAAGGATAAGATGCGTAACATTAATCATGAAATCCAATAATTAATCATCAAGTTAACAATAGGATATAATTCTACCAAAATTGACAATGGCGATTCACATAAAATAAAATTTTGGATGTTAACAAATATATCTTAAATAAATAAAGTAAATTAATACCAAAAAATTTTGATTAACACTTTATGGAGGCAAAAGGAAAAAAAATTAAAATGAGTGAACGATTAATGTTGTTATTTACTACGATGGTGAAGTGCATGACATCAAGATGGTGTTATTTTCTTATCGGAGAACACAATGCGATTGAGTTTTAATCAAACGCCGATTTGGTAGAACTGCAAAAGAATTAGGCGTAAAATATTCTAACAACGCCAATGAAAGTTCAATCTATTAAGTATAGATTTTGCGCTTGTTAATCCGGTGAGATATGACGATTCGACATCAAAGGTCCCTGAGCCTTGAGGCAATGGTGGAGACTCATCTTGCCGTGGTTCACCCTATATCAAGGTATATGTAGAATTTTCATCTCCAAGTGATCTAGTCTGCGACCTCAACATCTAGTATCATTTGAGGGAATACACGACCCCAAGTCGACACACTGTAAGTGGGAGGCAAAACACGTATGTGCCGTGTGCGGTGGTAGTATGGAAAACATAACCCTACACGACACTCGGTTGGTGGATGGGACATGCATATTCGTCAATCGACGCCCGATGACGTAAATACGTATTGGGGGCGTCATCAACTTCTAGTGGATGGCAATCCACATACGATTGGAATCTCTACGAAAGATGTTTAAGGAGGAATGATGTATTACCGATGGCATCCACCAAATGAGGCCCTCGCTTGTTGCGGGTTATGGAGGATCGGACGATGAATCGATGTGGATCCACCCTGGAGCCGGGCTCGACGGCGCGAAGTTGACTATTTTCTCAACCGAGCCCGCTCCAATTGTACCAAGATGTAGAGGCGGTTCGGATGAAGAAGAAGAAGATCCGCTATTCAGGCATACTCGCCTCCAAATAAGACATGCATAATGTCGATCTATCTCAAGATGATGCATTGAGTTTCATGAACTACCACACCGGACGCGTGACTGCACAAATTCTTCGTTGGATTCGTACCAATTAGAAGTTGGTAACCGTTTTCCAACAAGAACACTTTTCTTGGTGCATTGAAACAATACAAGATCAAGAACGGGTTAACTATACTATGGTTAAATCAAAGCTCGATAGGTACGAGGCGAAGTGTCTCAGGCAAGACGGCACATGTGCATGGAAAATCATAGCGTCGTTGAGGAAAAGGACGGGATGTGGGAGGTGAAGAAGTACAAAGGTCCGCATACATGTCTTACGCAGACAAGACCACTATGTGTTCAATGATTTGAATAACACTAATATTATGTAATGTTGCATTATTTAACGATTGCTGATGTGTGTAACACAAGATCATCCGAGGATGGATTCGAGACATGTTATCGATTTAATAATCCCGACGGTGAGGGCCGATCCCAAAACTACAAGGGCCTTAATTGGCAATATTCAGAGTTAAATGGGTACACGCCTCTTCTGTAAAGGCTTGGATAGCCAAGGCATATGCTGGAAAAGCACGGTCGGTGGACGCTTCATATAATGAAGTGTGGCGGTGGTGTCAGTCTTGGAGAGATATGTCCTAGCGGCAAAGACAATAGACATTGAAACGGAACGGCAGACTACAACGATCGTCGCTTTATGGATGCGCAGTGTTCAAGCGCTTATTCGGACATTTAAGCAATGTCGAGATGCTTTTACATACCGCAAGCCATTGGTACAAATTGACTGTACCTTCATGTATGGTAGATATACGATCGGCTATTGCTAATGTGACACAAGACGGTGTGGAGAATCCTTCCGATTGCATTCGCAATAACACTGGGAGTCACCGATGATAGGACTTCTTCCTATCTAGGTTAAGGAGGCATGTCTCGCCTCAACGACATATGCGTTATATCGGATCGGGGCCCTGGAATACTTGCGGCAATAGAACGACAGGGAAGCATGTGGCATCGCATACACCATCGATATTGCCTGAGGCATGTTTCATCCAACTACTATGGGCAACACCGATCTAAAAGACAGAAACGGCAAGTGACCGATATGGGTATGAAATATCTATTAATATAATTTCTTTTGAAATTTTCAATTTATTCGCAATTGAATAGTGGTATGTAATATTCGCTATCAACGATATAAGGTGGTACGAGATCAATAAAGACCGTTTTCACGAGATGTTGGCGGTTTATATAGCAGATAACGCCGGCGCAGAGTACTGCAATATTCCTTTTGAATAGTGGACACAAGATATGATTTGCGCCTACGATATGGTCATATGACCACAAACCCGGCCGAATGCATAAATTCATAAAAGGAACCCGTCATCCGCCGATTCTGCCGATTTTGGGAGACATATTTTCGCTTAGCGGTACTATTTCCAAGAGAGCAATGAGTTATCGAGGCGTATACAAGGAGGCCATGTATGGAGCCGAAGGTCCCGCAAGAAATTAACCGTGGGAAGGCAGGCGAACACCATGCACATAGTTTGTCACGACCGCGATGACTATGGTTTCATGTCACGGGTTTGATGACCGAACCAAGGTATTGTTGGCGGCATTATCGTGTACACTTGACAAATAGGACATGCGATCGTGGATATTTGATGCACTTCGTTACCCATGTGCTCATGTACTTGCGGCTTGTCATAATCTTTGTCCCGACCCCATGAGCTATGTCGACGAAGACTACAAATTAGAAAACATGTACAACGTGTGGAGACACGATTCCCACCCCATCCAGATGAACGTAAGTGGCCATCAGATCGCTTGCACCGTATAAGTCGCTGCACGGATAGAGAATTGAGACGCATAAACCAAAAGGTTGACCTTCCTCGACTAGAATACGCAACAATATGGATATCCGAGAACCGACCAACCAAAGTCGGTGGTAATGGTGGTGTAGGAACCCTGCTATACATCTCGCCGTGTCCAAATCGGACTAGTTGACCGTGTTCTTAGCTTGTTTGTCTCTTGTCGGCTATGTAATTTCATTTTTTGGAGAAAAACGGTGAACTTTTGTACAATAACTCAAATTTATTAAATATAAGATAATTAAAATTAAATTACAAACACAAATAAAAACAACTTTTTATTCAAAAATAAAAAATTATTACAATTTAAAAAATAAAACAATTTCATCCTAATCAACGTTGATGCTTAAATAAACCAAACTTTTATTTTATTCAAGTTATTAAAATTAAATTAAAAAATTAAATTAAAAAATTAAATCATTTCTATCTTATCAAAGATATTAAAATTAAAATAAAAAATTAAAATACAAAAGAAATAAAATTAAACTCAATTTTATTATATAAAAATTAAATTTAAAAATTAAATAAATTAAAAAAATTAAATTACAAAAAACTCAAATTTTATTAAATATATTACAACTTAATTACAAAAAAGATAAACCAAACCTATTTTGTCAAAGTTATTAAAATTAAATAAATTAAAAAAGCAAATTACAAAAAAAGCAAACTCAAATTTTATTAAATATATTACAACTTAATAACAAAAAAATAAACCAAACCTATTTTGTCAAAGTTATTAAAATTAAATAAATTAAAAAATTAAATTACAAAAAAACAAACTCAAATTTTATTAAATATATTACAACTTAATTACAAAAAAAATAAACCAAACCTATTTTGTCAAAGTTATTAAAATTAAATAAATTAAAAAATTAAATTACAAAAAAAACAAACTCAAATTTTATTAAATATATTACAACTTAATTACAAAAAAAAACCAAACCTATTTTGTCAAAGTTATTAAAATTAAATAAATTAAAAAATTAAATTACAATAAAAAACAAACTCAAATTTTATTAAATATATTACAACTTAATTATAAAAAAACCAATTTTATTTTGTCAAAGTTATTAAAATTAAATAAATTAAAAAATTAAATTACAATAAAAAATAAACTCAAATTTTATTAAATATATTACAACTTAATTACAAAAAATTAAACCTTAATTACAAAAAAAATTAAACTCAAATTATAAATTAATTTACAATTACTCAAATTAGGGGGTTTAGGGTTTAGTGCGGATGCCGGTGGGAACCAAGACTACACAGGGGCAAATGACGATTACTGCGATGGATTCCTCCTTCTTCTAGCTTCCGTGGGGTCGTGGAACCTCAAAGGGAATTGGGTTCCTCCGGCGGTGGGTGCAGTTCAGGTGTTGCGATGATGACCCACCTTGATAAAATAATGACCTTGGAGGTGTTTGCATAAACCACGGCGGGGGTGACTGCATCCCGTACGGTGAAGGAGGCTGGTAGAAAGAACTTCTCCCCGACGGCGCCTTTCTAATCCCACACCCGACGTCGGCCTCACGATCGGTGGCTAAAAGGAGTTGTCGAGGAACGGACTCGAACCCGCCATGCATTCCAACCCAGGGGACTAGAAAAGGAAACATATATGGGTTAGGAGGATACATATAAGGGGTGGTACGTGCACGGCATAAACCGTGGACACTGTGTGTTATCGGTGTTGTCACCGAACCGATGGGCCGGTGATTGTGTAGGCGCGTTGATGGGCCCAGAATCGTAGGCGCTGTCGGGCCCGCCTCATCACCCCTTCTCCTTGAATGTAAAGGGCCCGACGTTCCCTTCGCCACGAATTTTGTCGCCTCTCTTCATCCGAGAACAGATACTGACTTGCCATGGATTCTAAACCATGGCATGTACTCCGACACGCACGCTAACTCGTGAACTACGATTGATTCCCGATTAGGTAAAAAGTCATACCGGCTTCTCCCATCGCCTCGATATGTTCGACCAAAATATTGGCCAATCCGTGTCCGCCAGTAAGTCCACATCAGGTGCTCATCATCGAGCACCTCAGAGCCACGGAATCGGTTTGCAGATCTAAATTGTCGCAGAACCCGATCCGATGGTGCATCTCCACGGTCGCGTAGGTGATTAGCGAGACCTTAACGTACAACTGTTCGGATTTTGGAGGAACTCCCCTAATTATCGCTCAATTTCGGATCCTCGACGTGTCCATTGAAACTATATTAACATTACCAAAATATTAGTTATATACATAAATACTAAATTATAATAACGAAATTTGACACTTACTTGTGATTCAATAGTTGTTCCAATAGAGCCAGATATCCTCTAATGAGTCGTATTCCAACATGACTCGTCGGATGGTTCCACCTAATTAAATAAACTTTTAGCATGCAATTATACTATAAATCTACGACATAATTGTAAAATATAATATTAAATTTACCTCGTTATCGTGGGAATGAATATGGTCGGTCGAGTCGAGGACGTAAAAATGGAAATCAAACCATGCCCATGATCTGCAGAGTGATAGGCAACCTCCGATTTTTCTTTACTTGGCACCGCTACCAAGACATCTCCGGTACAACCTCGATAAGCACGGTAGACCCCACTCAATTCACCTACCGCTCAAATCAACAAGTTTCAGAGCCATCTCGTGGACGAGGTTTCTAGAGAGGTCCCAGATCGATAGCCTCCAATTATCTCAAGCATGTATGCCGCAAGATACCGTATTCTTTCTTCTTCATCGAACCTTCATTCGGTCAAGGAATGCGTCTCGAACCAAACCATATCGATCCGACCTCCTTGCAATTTATCCTGAATGGCACCTAAGAGCTCAGAGCATACTACCATCCAATCGAGAGATGTTACGGACCCAAAGGACACCGAATTCGCCCATCGGTAATCCCAATCAGAATCGCACATCTTCTAAGGTGATGGTACACTCTCGCATGGCGATGGAAAGTGTCGTCTCGGTCTCCACCTCTATCAACGCTACCGATCAAAGTCGGGTCCAACTTGAACCCCTACTATCGTGGCCACGTGCCAAAAACCCGCTTCCCGCAGGTAATTCTCGATCAATGGCGATGGGGGACCAGGCATGTTGCGAATATAACATTGCAACACCCGATCTACAGACTGTTTAAAAAATTATAAAATTCAAAATTAATTAAAATTGCATAATTAAAAAAATTTAATAATATTGAAAAATTAACATTCAAACTTACCATTTTCAATTGCTCGACGCCAATGTGATTCTTTGTCTAAGCGATTTAATTCCCGACCATTGTACTCGATAAAGAATTTTAAATTTTCCAAAAAATAAATATATTAAAAAATTATAAAGGCTTTTTTCGTAAATAGTAGAAGACTATTTTGAAATTTAAGCGTAAATTTCAAGGACTTTGACACAAACTTGAGAGAAAATTGAGAGCAAATTGAGAGAAAATTGAGAGAAAATGAGAAAGGATTGAAGTGTGAAAAAATGAAGGGTTGGGGGTATTTATAGTTTTTTTTGACCGTTGGTTTTGACTGTCAGTCCAACGGTCCAAAAAATTGATTGGTTAGACGAAGCGAAAAAGCGGCGTCCATGGGGGGCGCTTTGAGCCACCTCAGAAAAGCGCCTCGTGGGAGCGTTTTTTGTTGAGGTGGCCTAAAGCGCCCCCATGGACGCTTAGGCCTTTCCCCAAAAAACGTACGACGTGGACGCAATTTTTGGGGAAATTACCCTTCCTGGTCAATATTTTTGAAAACGTCCTTTCCTAATTTTTTATTTTTTTGGTATTTTTAGATATTTGCCCACTTTATGGGGCCGTTTAAAATGAAATAATTTGAACATAAAACAAATTAAGATTTTGTAAAATTAATATTTCATAAGTTATCAAGGAAATATATAGTGTAGTATTAAATACTTTACAATAATTATAAGAAAATAAATGTGAGTGACAATAAAACAAATTCAACATTATAAAATAAAATTTGAAACTATTTGATGAACGAATTTGAATAATGAATAAATTTAAAACTAAAAATATATGGATTAAAAGGGCTATTACATAAATAAACCTAATTATTCAAACAAAATTAAGGACTACATTGCACATGCGCATATAAAATAAGGGGTCAGGCTAGCAAATATCCTAATATCCAAACACAGTGCATATTAAAGTAACGCATAAATTATTGAGACCAATTAAATAATAAAAACAATGTGTAACAGAACCGATTAAAATCAATATAGAAATAGAAGGGACTAAAAGCGCAAATTCTCCATTAATTGCAGAAACACGCGGATCCTGTGTATATGGATCGGGTCGTCGGGCAATAGTCAATACGGTGTCACTTCGGGTTATTAACGCGAACCCAAATGATGCTGTTTCCATAATAGGTTAAAACAGATTTAAGAAGGATTAAACCTCATTTAGCCTCAACCTAGCCTCTCTGCTTTTCATGTTCACCAAGAAAGAAGAGAAAGCAATCGCCACTTGACGCCATTGTAACCGGTGATCAAGGGTCGATTCACCATGACTAACTGCCTCCTCTCAAAGCTAGACTCGAATCTTTACCCCTACGACCACCTCTTTCGATTTCAACGGAAAAGGCGGAATCATTTGTTCGATCTTCAAAGGTAAGTTCCCTCTTTTTTACTTTCACGATAGAAAGAAAAGGAAAAGAAAATGTAGAAATAGATTCGCAAATAAAAGAGATGAAATTGAAAACGCAACGTTTTTTAATCGCTTTTATATTGTCTTGTATTATCTCTGTGACTCAAAAATCGTGAAGCCCCCTTACAGATATTTTGCTTCAGTTTTTATAACCGAAAAGAAAAATAAAAGAAAAAATAAAAATATAATATTCTCTTTCTTTCTCGCTTTGTTGGTTTTCGTTTGTCTCTTTTGCGGTGTGTGACGCGTAGAGGGCAAGGGTACGGAGGCCGCAGAGGCGAAGTGGTGGTTGTACGGACGTGGCGAGTGCTCACTGGCGTGGAAGCCCGAGCGATGTGGGTTCGCGAGGCTCGTGTGGTTGTGACGCGAGGCGTGCATGGAGGCTGACGAGGGCAAAGAGCAAGACTGGTGACCCTAGAATCTTCTAGGTTTTTCAGAATTGGGCCATTCTGTCTAGTTAAGGATTGGACTAAGTGGTTGTAATTTGGGCTACTTTGGGGTTAAATGAATTTGGGCCACTATTTTGTAATGGACTGTGTTTATTGGACTTTGTTATTTTTTTTGTTTCTTTTTTTGGTTAATATTTATGGGCCCGGGTAGATTTGGGCTCCTACAGTTGCCCCTCTTTGCTCATTATCGTGTAACGGGAATAGAGCAAAAACTTTTAAGAGGGCCAAATTTGCCCGGTCTCGCCGAATCTTGACTTTTTGGCACTGCTTTTCTTCAAGTAGCTTCATTCTATCCCACTGCATCTTTAGGGGCGTAGGAACTACTACTCCAATGTAATTTCAAGGAGAAGAGATTTGCAGTTTTGATCTACTCCACTGGAACTTCGAGGAGATGAGAATCCAGAGAGAAGAGATTTGTAGTTTCGATCTTCTCACTAAAACTTATCGGAAATAAAGGTTGATCCTCAATATACTCAAGGAGGAGGGATTTGTAACTTCGACCTGCTCTACTGGGACTTCGAGGTGATAGGACTTGTATGGCTTCGATCTACTTCTGTGACTTCAGGGATGCCAGATCTGCTATATTCAATCTGCTCCTGCAACTTCAGGATTACTAGATTTGTTATCTTCAATCTGCTCCTGCAACTTCAGGATTGCCAGATTTGCTAACTTCGATCCGCTTCGCTCAGGAAGGCAAGATCTGATGTCTTCGATCTACTCCTGCAACTTCAGGATTTCCAAATCTGCTATCTTCAATCTACTCCTGCAACTTCAGGATTGCCAGATTTGCTATCTTCAATCTGCTCCTATAACTTCAGGATTGCCAGATTTGCTATCTTCGATCCGCTTCACTCAGGAAGGTAAGATCTGATGTCTTTGATCTGCTCCTACAACTTCAGGATTTCCAGATTTGCTATCTTCAACCTACTCCACTGCAAACTCGAGGAGACAAGATTTGTTGACTTACCAATGTTGTGACACCATCCTCTGGGGGACCTGTCTTGCAAAATGGTTAGGATGCAATGATCAGAATGAATTTAATGCTCCTAACTAAATGTGTTATGGACGACATTTTTATGAATGCAGAATGTCATGAGAATGGTCTTTTTACAAATATTAGTATGCAATGATCGGAATGAATCAAATGCCCCTAAATAGATGTGTCTTATGGATGACATATGTATGAATGCAGAATGTCATGAGAATAATTTCTTACAATGATTAGGATGCAATGATCGGAATGAATCAAATGCTCCTAACTAAATATGTTTTGCATGAATACGAAATTTCATGAGAATGATCCCTGCTTAAGGTTGTCATCGCTCATCATTTATCAGGGCTCTATCGCTGATGTGTTATGCTGGCATTTTATTCGGTTGGTATTCTCGACAGAAAACTGTTCAACATATTTGCCCCACTGTAATTTCAGGGTTCATCTCATTATGACTTAGGGGTATAGAATCTGAATCTTTTCCAACCATCCCACTGTGATTTCAGAATGTGGGATTTGTTTCTTCTTCGATCCATCACATTACTATTCAAAGGTATAGGATCTGTACCGGCTTCCATTCATCCCACCATAACTCGAGGGTATAGGGTCTGTGGCTTGTTCTATCAACTGATCACTCCTTGGGTGACCCAACCAAATGTGTATGCATGATATTTACATGGATACAGAATATCATTTTCTCTTTGGAGAATGATTTCCATTTTACACCCGGGTTAATGATGCCTATTTTCTCGAGATTGTATTACCAACTATTTTTAACAGAACATCCAATGAGATAGCCTTAACTTAGACTCTTCCTTAAACTTGGTGAGTTTTACACAATAGTCTTGTTTCAGGCTCTTGTATCTTTCAGAAGCTTCTAGAGTAATATGCAAAACTTATTTTATGAAAATATTATTAGTCCACTAATCGTTATTCCGATGCAAAATGCCTGAAAAAGATCATAACCATGGACAAGAAGAAAAATGATTAAGAGCATAGCTCGAAACAAATAAGCTAAGCAAAGATAGCAATCGCAGTCAATAAGAAAATTTATTGTGAACATATTTTGAAAACAATAATACAATCACAAATTACAAATTTAAAATAGGTAAAATGGAGACTAGGTGCCCCAGATATCGCAGCCTGAGCTTCTCCGTTCAAACTTCATGAGGACCATTTTAAGCTCAATATGTGTTTAGGGGATCCGGAGTACTTTTTTGATGCCCCAAGACGTAGCATACTTCTTCATTGTTAATTCAAGCATAGCAAGACTACTGTATGCCCTCCTTGATCAAAATTTGAGCCGCCCTTTTCAGGTTTTCAACTCAAATCCCCTTTGTTCTCAAAATGCCCTTTGCGGGTTTTCACCTTGGCCTCTCATTTTTCTTTTTTTTTGCTGAAAATTTCTATTTTCTTTTTGAATCAATTCTCCGGATTGGGTAGGTCCTTGTCATCCATTTTGGTCAATGCTTCCAATGCATTTTTCTACTAGATAAAGTCTTTTCCGGTTAGCCTCCATTTTTTGAAATCCTTTGTATATGAAGGATCTTCTTCAATGTCGTGTCCCTTTGGGAATTTCCTAAGATGAACCTCTTTGTCGCAAACCCGCATCATCTGATTGTAACGAATAGCTATTAACTTTTCTCATAAATTTGATTGATCACATCGAATTGAATCCATTCTGCCTCATCCAACTTCAGTTCTGATAAAACTCAGAAAAAGGAATTTCGACTTTAATGGGTGAAACCAATGAGAAATGTATTGCCCCGGACAATCTTGGTCAACGTTTGACAAGCATAGAAGGTAAATAGTAACTTCTGTATGCCAATCTTTACAAGTCTCGGTCTTTTTATGATCTTTTTTGGTTATTTTTGCTGCACTGATATGTGGCACTTGATCTTTGAACAGACCACAGACTTTGACATTGTGCGGTTAAATGTGATCTTTTTGTCATTTTTTTTTTGTGTCAATATTCTTTCTTTCTTTTTTCTTCCTCTTTTTTGTTCTAATGACTATCGACTTTGTAATATTGGCATATGAAGCGACCTTCACCCTCTTGGTGAAATAATCGACATCCACGAAAATGAATCAATGTTGGCTAGAAGCTTTTGATGAGACTGGCTTGGTAACATCCATGCCCCACATATAGGAAATCTTATTTCTGGATTGAGCTAGGCTTTGATCTTCATCTCCTTCCGACCAAGTCAACCCATCTGACCAACACACCATAACACAGACTCGCTGCTAATAGTAGTATATGTGGCTAAGCCACTAAATCAGTATAACGTGGCAAAAGCCACTAAATCAGTATAACGTGGCAGAGCCACTAGTACAGTGCTTCCTCTAAATCCATAGCCCAACCCATGCAGTTTGCCATGTCATAATTAAATCATGTAAGTAGTGCATCACCATCAACATCAATCATGCAATTACTACTCATACATCAATGATCCTACCACTAAGGGTAAAACGATCATTTGGGGGTAAAACGGTAATTCTGCCCCTCGAGGGTATTTCGATAATTTTACCCACTAAGGGTATTTCGTTAATTTACCCATCAAGGGTAATTCGATAATTTACCCACCAAGGGTAATTCAGTCATTTACCCACCAAGGGTAATTCGGTAATTTACCTACCAAGGGTAATTTAATAATTTACCCACCAAGGGTAATTCGGTAATTTACCCACCAAGGGTAATTCGGTAATTTACCCACTAAGGGTAATTTGGTAATTTACTCATTTACGGCCATTTTAGAGGCCAACTGTCACCTCGAGCGACACAGGTTCTGGTCAAAACGGTGCAATTGGGCCTAAAATCCAATTTTGGCCCAAATAGGCCCACACGCTCGTGTGGCCCAAACAACCCATTTTTGGTCTAGGATCTGCGGACTTCGCAGCTGCATTAATCTTCTGATACTTACCACGGATTTTGCCCTTGTGGGCGCATTAACCCATTGGGCCCACTTAGGCCACTTCAGCTCAACAAGGCCCATTTCAGCCTCAATTCTGCGAGAGAGTTCGGGACACTCCCAACAGTCTGTCACCAACATTATTGACTCGGTTTAACTCTACGAGCACTCACACGCTCGAGAGCTCTCAGTTATCGATACTCTAACTTTTCGATATTTTGACTTTTAGCCGATTTACAGAACATCGCATATCAGAATAAACAGTGGTGTGAGATTACACACCTGTTATGGATTGCAGTTCGAGACACTATTTAAGGCACCTAAAATAATAATTGACCAATAATTAGTCTCCACCCTTGGTAATCCAAAACATCGAAATACTTTACTCACTGACTTTACTTACCAGAGAATGAAAGACTCCTTGCAATGGGAGAGAGTTCAGCCTACACCTCCTAATTTAGGAAACGAGTCCCTAGATAAAAAGAACATGTTAGAACGTTACTCCAAGGCAATTAGGAAACAGCCTCTCGGCCTCACAGAACCCAATCGAGCATGAGAGAAAAAATATCAGCCCTATTTTCGGTTATAGACACACTTACCAACAAATTACAATGATTCAGAAATTGGAAGAACGAAGAGGAGTTTATGCTCAGGTCCTACTAGATTCAGCCTAGACAAAAAGGAATCAAGATTGTTTCGGCTTCAACTATGCAAAGAAAGGAAAAATAAGAGGGTAAGAAAATGTTGCCTTCGGCCAAGGAAGAATCGAAGGAGTGAAGGGATTTAGCAGTGAAGTAAAGATGGAAGAAAAAGAGAAAGTAAAAGAGAGAAAACCTACCAATTCGACAAGTAGCAAGAGAGAAGAAAAGGAGGAAGACTAGAACCACAGAGCAAGAAAAGAAAAGAACTTACAATTCGGCAAAGGTGAAATAAGGAGAAAAAGACTCGAATGGTAACAAGATTGCTTGAGACGTCAATTCAGAAAAAAGAACCGAAATGAACAAAAAGAAAAGTAGCAAAACACAGAGGAAATTCAGTTTCTACTAACACCCACAGTTGCAAAAAAAAAGCTACTAATGACCCCTCT